>JANSVK010000289.1:0-20353 GCA_030068005.1 Cladophialophora exuberans | reverse complement strand
ACATTATACTTCCAACTGGAATACATTAAAGCCGTGTAATAAAAAGACTTTTGGTTTCATTTAATATGGTGTCACGTTTCTCGAGCATATAAATCCGAGACTGCGGCCGTTATAAGGTGCATGTTCGTGCTCTGCCTCCCCTCTCATTCTATCTAGTGTGTATGTATATTAAATGTGCAAACAGATGTACTTGCCTCCACTTTCAGTCGACCGGTTCGAACGCTAAGGACCACCTGCCTCGACATTATCTTGTGTTTTTATATTTGTCTTCATTTCTTATTTGAATTGCGAGCACTAGTAGCTGTACGTCCTTTGTTGTTTTGGCTTCTTGCTGTTGTTACCTTGGGGGAAACAAGAGTAAAAAGAGCGAAGACCTTTCGAAGCCACCAACAAACGCTCACAGCTCCCCATCCCACGCCAGTTCTAAACCGACCTGAGGCTCCCTTCCCAGAACCCATTATCACCCCATCCCATACTTCACTCCTTTCCGTGCGTAGCACATGTGTGTTCTCGCATAACGCATGCATGAAGAATGGAAAGGAAAACAAAAATTGGAAGTTGAAAAATCACAACCACACCACGAATTTTTGAGTGAAACCCCGCCGGTACCATTTTTGCTGCTGTACAAAACCCCCGCCCATTTCCCGAAGGGTTATGTACAAATAGAACACGTAACGCTTGCTGTCACCTGTGATAGATGCCATAGAATCATGAAAAGTCCAGCCCGTTACAACATAACACTGTCCATCTCAAAGAAGCTGTGGCCTCTGCTCACGACCTTGATGAAGCATTGCAGCAGTGCAAATAAAGGTGAATATTCATGACAATCGATATTAGTCTTGAGATCGTTGGTTTTGAAGGCGCCATACGTAAGAATCCATGCAGAGTTCGCATAAGGATGCTTTTTTAGGTCCGCTGCATACCAGGTTGCATCGTGGCACCGTTTGGTATGCCCATTCCGTAAGGATTGACGTGTTGAGCACCAAATGCATTGGGATCCTGCATGCCATTCAAGAATTGTCCAATGCCTTGAGCATGGCCGACTGGACAATCTTTGTGGCCAAGAAGGAGGGTGCGAAGACTTCGAACCTCGTCATGAAGTTGGGCAACCTGGGTGGTAAGACTGTCATTTTCGGCAGAGTACATTTCCACCTTGGCTTGGAGGTTAGCCAGCCATTGCTTCTTTCTCTGGCGACATTTCAAAGCAGCGACCCTGACCATTGTAAGCAAATATAGCCACCGAAACTGATGGGATGGCCAGACTTACCGATTACGTTCGAGGAAATTTCGTCGCTTTTCTTCATCAGTCATCTTTTTGCCGTTGGTCGTTGCGGGCTTATCTTCATCTTCATCCTCCTCGCTGTCATCCTCGTCATCATCATCGTGTGGGTCTAATGCCGGGTCTACATTGGCTGATCCGGAGTTACCCTTAGATCGCTTATTGCTGCCTTTTGTGGTGGCCTCCGACTTTCTTCGATTGTTGGCTGTTTCGACTTTGGTGGCTTTCTTACCCCGACCACCTCGTGTAGGTTTCGTATCTTCGTGACTCTCTGGGCTCTCGCCTGGGTCGCTGCTGCTACGCTTTTGATCTTGGCCATTCTGAGCCGGCGCCTGGTTAGGCACAGCGAACTGATTGTTGGCTTGACCTCCTTTAGCCAACATGAACAAGCCATTAGCAGCGTCTGTGGCGTCATGAGCGGAATCCATGTTGTTGTTGGATGTGTCTTGAGGATTGGAAGTGGTGGCAAACTGATTATTTTTGTTTCTGGCAGCTGCATTCATGGCAGTGCGATGGAAGTCAATAGTGTTTGGAGTTGCGCCCCCACTCTGTAATGAGTTGAATAGCGCTTGTGAATTTGGGCTGGGGGCAGGGAACATAGACCCGCCACCGCCCGGGGTCAAACCAGTGCGAAGGGATGACTCGTTAGGTGTTGGGAAGCCGCGGCCGATACTATCAAAGTAATCGCCTTGTTGTGGACCAGCCAACATGGCAGGGCTCAAAGGCCCGGCTCGGAGAGAATTGGACCAACCGTACCCGCCGGTAGAGCTGGTGCCGGGTATGGCAGGGGATGTGAGAGCAGCGACAGGAGGTAACAGGCTTTTACCCGGTGTCTCTGTCGATGGAGCCCCAAACGATTGTTCAAAAGGGTTGAATTCGTTCCCAATGCCACTGCCGTTGTTGTGCAATGCTGAGAAATAATCAGGTGTCTCTGCTTGAGTGGTGGCTGCAGGTCGCGGAGGGGGTGCAAGGGGTTCTGATGCTTGAACGACAGGCTTGGGTTCTTCGGCCAGCGAGGTTGCTTGGATTTCTGTGAATCGCATTAGTGGTTGATTCGTGGATTCGCGCAGATGCGACGACGCGTACCTGGTAACGATGACTTTGTCTGTAAAGGTGATGATTTGGCAACTATAATGGTAATAGACGAGTCAGTTACGATCATTGACATAGGCCATCATGCGCCATGTCGACGCATGCCGCATTTGTGATTGCGCAGGCGATGATTTTGATGGTGTTGTTGTTGGCGGCCACCAAAACGATGGAAGAAATTTTTGCAAATAGGGGGCGACGAGATGCACTAACCGTCTTGCTTCAATGTGGCTTTCTTATTGTCCATAGGCGACGAGGTCCGAGAATTTGGGCCAGCCCCAAGGTGTTGTTGCGATGGTTGAGTTGCGACTGCGGCACTCGCCATGGTGTCGGGATGTGATGAAGCAATACGTAGATGGAGGAAACAACGTCAGCCGTTGCAGAAGTGACGTCGATAAAGCTGGGAAGGCGCTGGCGCCTCATATATTTTGGAGGCAAGGTAGGCGAAGAGTGCTGGCCTGGGGGGAACCGCGAGGTAGCAGGGTTTGGGCTCGCCCGAGGGGCCTGGCAATGGGTGGTGGGTTTGGGAAATGCACGCCTGCGAATCAGAGCAACGTCAGCTGGAAACTCGGCAATGGATGGAGATCGCCAGCCATCAAGAGCATCGGCTTGGACGAAATCGGTTTCAATCGCCCGTCTTTGCCACTCAGAATCGAGCCGCCCACCCCAAAACTCGATCTGGCTCGCTGGCCCAAAGTATGAAGAATTTACCTGTCCGGTACAAGGGAACGCTTCCGAATGAGGCCGCTCACAATCGAGAACTCTTTCCCACTATATGGTACTCCGCCGGCTCTGGATTGATCGTATTAAAAGATTTCCTCCCAGAAGCACTCTTTTGCGATCGAGAGCGAAGGCGATGTCGGGTCAGGTTCGGGGGCCGGTTGTAGGAAACAGTGGCAGATGATGACGTGGGTCTTGCTCTGGGTGCTACTGCCGGTGAAACAATGATTTGAGAGAAGAGAGGCAAGCAAATGAAAAAGGCTAAGTCCCGTGATCGACGATTTACTGCGGGTGCGAGAGTCTGGGGTACGAATACAGGATGCTTCAAAGTCGTAGTGGTACTTTGCTGGAGAAAATGAAAAAGACAAAGTGAAACAAAGATCAATGACCTCAGTGTGCGTGGAGGATTGAATGAGGAATGGCGAGAATGGGTGAGAAAATGGTGATTGTTTCTTTACTTCCATGACGTGATGGCCAAAAATGCAACCCGCCACCCCTGCACCTTCTTGCATTGAGCCCGTCCAATAGACTCACTGATCCCCCTTGGCCAATTGCCATGGCACAGATTAGTGTGCATGAGGAGGCGACACGCGATTAAATACATGCTGCGAGTAGAACATTGAAACCGTTCTTTCGACACTCCTGACTCCTGCATTCCACCATCTGATGTCTCCCAAAGTGAATTTCAAAGAAAGTCTATGAGCTCGGCCGGTACATCGAAAGTTAAGTCACATCACTAGCGGAGACTATCTACAAATTCGCTTTTCTTCCATAGGAGGAATCTTCCATACTATCGCACCAAAAAAGGACATTAATAATGCAACTCTGTCTGTCTCAGGCTCCACTCGGAACGTGACGCAAGCTGATACGTACTCCATCCTGGCATGTTGTTTCGATACCGGATCTATTGTGTTGTTTATCTATAATAATTCTCATTCGCTCTGTTCAATGTTCCTCAATAGGCTCGATGTCTTCTTGCCCATTGGAATGAAGATCACGGTAGAGGCTGAAGCGTCTTTGAGTAGCCGACTGCTCACATTTGAGGACGACTCTTGCTTGGTCCCCGTCCTTGCCACTGCTCCGAACCCATAGCGTGGACCTCTAATATTACATATCTCTTTTGATGAGCCCAGATGCCTTGGTATCTCCCAAGCACCGTGAATATGCCAGGCATCTTCCTGAATCGCAGCGACAACTCCGAAGCCGGCAGATGTGCCATCTATTTGTAGAAATCAAATTTGTCAGCCTCCTGTGCCCCCTTCACTTGACTCGAATAGGCATCTTCCAGATCCGCTTGAATGATATTGTATCGGTTCTTGCGAACTGCTCGCAGACCGGCTTCCTGCATAATGGCAGCAATGATAGCTCCTGACAACGGATCATTTCGCACGATCAGGGAATCCAAATCCACCTCCGGTGAGAGCGACATCTTGCTTGCAATAGTGCTGAAAATCAATCGTCGTTCGCGGCGATCTCGAAGTGAGGGAAATTCGATCTTTCGGTCCAGACGCCCAGGTCGAAGAAGGGCAGGGTCCAGTGTATCGGCTCGATTGGTGGCCATAATGACCTTGACATTGCTAGTCTGATCGAACCCGTCCATTTGATTAAGCAATTCGAGTAGGATACGCTGGACTTCTCGGTCCGCCCCTGTCTGGGCGTCAAATCGCTTGGTTGCAATTGCATCAATCTCATCGATGAAGATAATCGCGGGTGAATTCTCGCGGGCCATTCGGAACACATCTCGCACCATGCGGGGACCTTCACCTAGGTATTTCTGGACGAACTCGGAACCGACAACTCTGATAAAGCTTGCAGTTGTGCTGTTTGCCACAGCCTTGACCAGCATTGTCTTTCCCGTACCCGGAGGTCCGTACAGCAGCACACCACGGGGTGGATCAATGCCGATTTGTTTGTACAGATCAAAATGTGTCAGAGGCAATTCAACTGCTTCTCGGATTTCCTGCTTTTGCATATCCAAGCCGCCAACGTCGGCGTATGTCACGTCTGGCTTCTCGTCCTGACCAAGCATGGCAATAGAAGAGTCAGCTTCAGGAGGAAGAATGTCAACCAGAGAATTGGAATGGCGGTGGAGGGCCACGGAGGACGAAGGTTTGAGCTTTTCGCGGTCGAGGGTCGAGAGAATGCGGACGACATAGTTGGAGCCCGTCGATGACTGTACGATTCCAGTGCTGAAGGACGTTAGTGGTTGTAATATAGCCAAATTGCGTGCTGCTTACTTCTGATCAATTGCTTCCATGAACTGGCCGATGACAAGAGGTACACTCTGTATTCGCTTGATCTCTTCTTGAGCGCGGACCAGTTCTCGTTTCAAAGATCTGGTCTAGATGTCAGCAGAATCATCGGCTTTCGAATGAGCAGATCCCACCTTTGTTCATCCTTGATGTATTCCTCTTGGAGTTTGATATACCTGTGACTGTGAGCTGTAGCACTTCAACCAAGGTTTCAGGATTTGTACTCCAAGTGCCTCTGCAATCTCTTCAATGTGGCATAGTCATCGTTTGCATCTGTTCCGACTCCTTCTAACGAGTCGATTTCTGGGATCGCGTCTGAAATGGGTTGCTTCTTGTGAGGCGGAACAATGTTTGCAGGGTTGTCAACGAGTACGTCGCCCATGGTTACGGATAGAGAAAGGTCGGCCGATCAAACGCAATTAGAGAATGAGGTATGGCCGAAGCACAGTTAGAGATTGTAGGGATTCAGTGGCTGCTCCAGTAATTGAGAGTTGAATTAATCGATGGTCACAGGTGCAGCGTCCAGAGTGAACATGACCGTGAAAGGCACCATCGCGCCGCGCAGTTGAATTTTGGAGCTAGTCCTAAACCAATTTAGCGAGTTGGCTTCCGCTGCACTGTGGAAACGCCCCCCAGCCCAACGTTCGCGTGGCTATCACGATTCACTGCACCAACTTCTGACTTGTGATGACCTGAACTGACCACCAACAACTTGAATCCTTCCGTTGCCGATGGAGATGCGAGCCGAAGATGTGATGCGATTCGGCTTTTGCCAGTGTTGTGATGACCGATGACTTCTCTGGGCGGTTATCCTGTTTGCCTTGCAGGATTCAACATGAGACATTAGATCTCAGGGGATTTGGTAGATTTCAATTCGGGTGACTCTGCTAGATACCAGTACATATTGCAACCTGAATGTAATGCACGGGGCCTGGTGGCATGTCCATATTCTCTGCTACTCGGTGTTCCTGTGGTTGACATCGCCGCGGGCCATGGCCAAAAGAAGAAACGGGCCATGCAACTAAAGAAAAGATAGGGCCACGCAGCGTTGGCCATGCCGCCATACTTTGCCGACCCATCCTTGGAGCGGGTGGATGAGAAGGACAAGCTCTTGAGATTGTCTTTGGCCGGTGACACAGTTAAGGGTTTGTGTCGAAATGGCTCTCAGCCTGGCACGCTGGGTGGTGGTGGGAGGGAAACTAATTCGCTGATCTGCCAATCAGCGCGAATCCGTCTTGCGCATGAGCATGAACTGGGTGCTCGATATCCGACTATGTAAGCCCTGGGTTTCTGCGACCATTTGGTGATTTCTTTCTCTTTCCTTTCTTCTCTTCCCAAACCTCGTTGTAGGGATCCAAACGAAGCTGCCCATGCTTATGCTCCCCTCCTCGCCCGTCTCTGCCGGTTTCTCATCCGCTCCATGGCCAATGAAGATATATACTTACCTCTGAGTGGTTTTGGCACCCACCAACCTGAAATACCCAGCCAACCTGGAATGGAAATTTCCTCAAACCGAGGACTACAGCCTACTAATTTATAGATGTGCGAAGTGGCTTTTTGTGTTGACGGGGAAGCGACTCAGCCTACTTTGAAGCCATGTGGCCAAGTCAATTTTCTCGCCTCTTACGCACCATTCTGCAACTCTCGAATACTTGTTTGCCGTCCGAAATGACTAGGCGAATATCAAGACCATCAAAATTGACCCAGAAACCCATCAAGGGAAGGGGCGTGAAGCAACCTACTACGACTCAGCGGTATGAAGACCACAATCGAAGTTCAGCATCACATCCAGGCAATCTGAGGATAGTCTAAGCCGAAAAGAACACTGGTGTGACCCTCGATTCGGCTGGCATTTGAAACCAGGATAGTCGAACACGAAGATCCCCGGGCTTGGGGACGGGCAGTGGAAAAGTCTAGGGACTGACTACTTAAGCAGCTCGCCTACGGACACATGTTTTACTCGACTTTTGTCCTCGACAACTCTTCATCTTTAGGTGCCCTCTGGGCCTACGGATTAACGAAGAAAAGTGACCAAATGACCAAATGGTGCCAGTGCCGTGGCGGGTAAGGAAAAAACGGGTTCCCTTTTCTATTCTTTGACAAGCTCGCATTTCTGGCGCCAATCAGGATTCGGCGTTTGGGGGATTAGCGGGCTCCCAGTTCCCGAGTGCCACCGAGTCGCCGCCCAAAACAGAGTCGGTCAACAATCGTCAGCCTGAGCCCGCTGAAGCCTGGCTTAGGTGCATGGCCACCGTGACCTGCTTTTTCTCCTGTTTTCCCAAGCACAAGCGCTTTTCCTTTAGGCTCCCATTTTTTTCGACCTGCCCCAATTCCAACCTTTACGGTACCTGCTGCTTGTTCACCACCCGAATTTTGTGTTTCATTGATTCCCTGCTGTCATCTCCAGACTGGCTGTCAATGCTTGTCTGATCCCTCTCCGGCTCTCACTTTCACTGATCATTTCCCACCCCGCTTTCGCCCTACCCATTTGTGACTCTTTCTGTTCCGTACCTGTACGAACACCACCACGTATCAAGACATCACAATCGCCATCTAATCACATCCACGGTAAGCCTTCCTGCGTTTCTTTTGATCCCTTGGAACCTTTTTTTGCCCCTCTTCCGAAGCAGCCCCCCTGGCCAACGCCTAAAGATAGTGGGCTTGTCCAGGTCTTCCGTCTACTGCGCGGTTTGCAGCAGCCGGAATTTGAAGCACCCAGCACATGGTTTGCCCACCACATCATCATTCTTTCCTCCTTCGTCCGCCCACAGATCCATCACTAGCGCATCTGCTACCCATCAAAACATTCGATATGAGATCGTGTCGCACGGCCCAATAGACCCGAGTGGGACCTTTCCATCATCCCCATTGCCTGTTCCTTTTGTCCTGGCTAACCGATGGCTAACCTCCCTCTCTCAGAAGTCTCACACGCCGCCCAGGCTAAACCCTTTTGAGCCAATCCCAGCCCTCAGGAAAATCGTCCCAATCTCGACATTCCGATCGGTTCGCATACCTTTACGCTGTGACGATTCCACTCAAACAGTGCCAGTCAGGTAAGTAACTATATGCGAGTCATCCTCCCTCTGCTATACACTTTCACTTTGCCTGTATCACGTAACCTGGCCCGCGCATCCCTCTCCCTCAATTGTTTGACGCGTCTTCGCCTTGACTAGGCGCATCCATGACTTGCTTCAAAACATACCTATCCGCGACACTCTTCATCACGGTTTATACAGGCCCGGCGGGCCATGTTGGCCGTGATTGAGGACAGTGTGCAGTCGAGATGGATTTGCGCGCTGTTGGATCGATGCTGATGATTGTTGTTGACACAGCCAATGGATGACCGAACCTCATTCGAGCCATGAACCCTTGGCTGAACGACGCCTCTTCAAATCCAAACGGCCATGTTGGTTTTGGAGGCCCAATGGATGCCGGCATGTCTTACCTCCAGCCGCCTCAGACGATAAATCCTGCGCAGTTTCAAAATCCCGCCTTCCTTAATGGCGCCGGCCGCACCGCCTCTCCTGCTTTCCACAACCCTGTCTACCAGACAAACCAAGTGATACCTTCCAAAAGAGCAAGAGAAGACAGTCTAGCAACATCGCCGCGTCAAGCGCCTGGCGGCTTAC
This sequence comes from Cladophialophora exuberans, assembly GCA_030068005.1. Classification (NCBI taxonomy): domain Eukaryota; kingdom Fungi; phylum Ascomycota; class Eurotiomycetes; order Chaetothyriales; family Herpotrichiellaceae; genus Cladophialophora; species Cladophialophora exuberans. The sequence goes on along the minus strand of JANSVK010000289.1, from coordinate 11,384 downwards.
CGGGCTCGAGATCACAAACCCCACAAGGTCCTTTTCCCGGATACAATCCTCAAGCAAACGGCGCCCCTGCTATATCAAACGCACCTACACCTTTTGGTCACCTCCAGACTTCCTCTAATGCTTCGCCGTCCCCGACAATACAAAATCTGAACCATTTCAATCCTTCTCAAGCCAATCAACGCGTCGCGACGGCGTCCCCGAGCCCGTTCTCTCCACAACATGCACCTCCTCACGCATCCCCTGCGCCCTCAGATCATACGAGTCGCGTCGGCACTCCTCATGAAAACGCTCAAAATTTCATGCCAAACGGGGTGTTTCCACCGAACTTCAATCAACCTCAATTCTCACAAAACGTGAGCAACGGGATGCCGCAAATGGGAATGACGCCGCAAGTCAACATGGCTGGCCAGCATCCCAATGTAGCTGCAGCACAGCGTAATTACCAGATGCAGCTACAAGCTCAAGCTCGGCAAATGCAAGCTCAAGCTCAAGCCCAAGCCCAAGCCCAAGCCCAAGCCCAAGCACAAGCACAAGCTCGTGGCATGAATGGAATGCCCAATAACCCTGGTCAGCCAGGTTCGAACCCCCAAATGCCGCAAGGTGGCCCTGGACAATTTAATCCTTCTAGACCAAACAACCCTGAAGATTTCATTCGGGGACTTCAAACCTTCATGGCTGCGAGAGGTCGCCAGGTTGACTTGAACCCATTAATATGTGGTCGACAACTCCCTCTTCTGAGGCTATACGCTGCCGTTGTTAAAAGTGGAGGCTCGGGGAGGATATCAAAATTGAACCAGTGGGCAGCCGTCGCGCAACAGTTCGGCTTCCCTCCTCCACAGCAGATGCAGGCTGGCCAAGAGCTTCAGATCTATTGGATGAACAACCTTGCTCCATATGAGGCCGCTTGGCAACTCTCGCAACAAAAGCAGAAGATGGCAGCGCAGGCAGCGATGCAAGGTCAAACCTCGCACCAGATGTCGCCGGCTCGCGACCAGTCACAGGATCCTAATCACCAGAGAAGCATTTCTTCGACCGGACCTACTCCTCAGCAAACGCCTCACCCAACTGCGAATGGCTTCGCTCAGCGCCCAGCTGCTCAAGGACAGGCAGACTCCTCGGTCACCCCCCAACACCGCTCCAGCATGTCGGCACAGTTCGACCCTCAGCAATTGGCTGCCATCCAGGCACAGGCTCAAAATCAAACACCGCAAAAACGCCCTCAAACAAGCACAAGCAAAATGACAGAGCCAGAGCCAGATCCAGATCTGAATCAGCCGTTGTCGAAGCCGATCGAAGATCCTTTCAAACCCGATGTCCTTCCACCAAGTAGCTTCCACGGACCGGTGCGAGTGGAGGAAATGTTTGTCATCGGACAACATATCGCTGAATCCAAGCCGGTCGTACCTACCATACGAGAATTGGGATTGATCGATATTCACGCGTTGACAATGGCGATCAAGTCCGGTATGCACGCAGAAACACGCGTAGCATTAGACACCCTAGTGTCACTGTCCATGGAGTCTGGCTTGACGCTACAGTTGACCGAATGTGACGACCTTGTCGAGACGCTGATCGATTGCGCCCAAGATCAGGTCAACTTCCTCAGTGAACATGCTTCTGAAGTTTCAGACGACATGTTCCTCACATCATATGAAGATCTCGTTCGCGCATGTCGTTTTGAAACAGAATACCTTCAAGATGTCCCCGAATTTGGCACGGTTGCGTACGATCTGGAAAGGGCAGCAGATCGGCTGATATGTATTACCACCCTCCTCCGTAATTTCTCCTTCTACGAAGCCAACTTTCCCGTTCTCGGTGCGCCAGAGGTGGTCAAATTACTCAGCACTGTTATCCGATACCTTGGCACGACAGAAATGTTCTTGCGCCAAAACAAAAACACTCTGGATTTTATGAAAGATGTGGTTCTTTACTTGAGCAACCTGTCTACTGCACTTCAACTTCCAGGGAAAGAAGAAGCACTCTGTGTGCTACATTTTCTGCTCGCCTTCGCCCCTACTCCTACGCCTACGGCAGGCTCTTTGAACAAGATATCGTTCGTCTCGTATACACCTGGTCTTCACAAATACACGCCAGCTGCTGTCGACAGCCTTGCCAAAATCTTGGCTCGGGATGAACCAAATCGAATGTACTACAAGCTTATCTTCGCAGCTGATGGCCATTCAAATCCCGCTCACGAACTGTTGACAAGAACTTTCGGCCTGGCTATCTGCCCTGTCCCCAGCAATTCAAATCACACCAGAACGATAATTGAAGCACGGAAGCCATTTCTTCTGCAAGGTATGCTGGCCGCAGAAATCCTAGCGAGTTTGGCACCCAGCTCAGACCACCCTCTGGCCCGATCATGGCTTGAGTCAGAGGACGGCTTTGCAGGAAACTTGTTGAGGTTGGTAGGACTGCTTAGCGCGGATCGAACCACTCAAACAGTCCCACGACATCCACAAACTAACAGTCGCGGCCATCCCCCTCCTGAACCAGATGCTAATGGTTATGGTGCCATTGCAAATCGTGCTATGGCGGTGTTGAAGACATTGGTACAGAAAGCTCGCAAAACTGACGAGAATGGAATTACAATTGTGCCCTTGGGAATCATGCCAACTAAGGAGAGTTTGTTGGGAGCAATGATCCAGAAAGATATTGATCCTGGCATTTTACGGCAGTTATGTGTCTACGCAGGCTTAGAGGATTAACGTGGCGGAGCATCGGACGGCATTAGTCAAGGTTGCATGGCAAATCATTGGGAATGTCACAACAATCATGTGCTGGAGCGTTTGAGCATTTTTGTCAGGAAGCGGACAGCGCAATGTGTTTTCTGTGACAAAAAGCCAAAGCAGAGGATCTAAGAAATTTGTTTTGCCCTTGCTGGCCCCGAGTTCGTGGGCATTCTCTGTTTGTGTACGCAACATTGAAGGAAAGACCTCTGGCGATTGGGTACATAAGCGATGTCTCTTCACAAAAGTAAAGAGCAGAGAAAGAAAAGCACAACACCATGTCTCCATCAGCACTCTACCTAGTTTTGCCACTTTTTATGACACAAATACAAATTGTTCTTTGCTGTAATCGACTTGGATATCTTGCTGTTTTGCACGATCTCTCGTAAATTGTACTGTATTGTACACTGTAGGATGTCAAACATTGAACAGGTAGTGCTCCAGGTAAGGAGATATTGAGGGAAATTTGTACAGATAATTGTATTTGAGGCCTATGCTACCTTCTTTGAAGCCGCGTCTTCCCCGTGATGATTTTGTAATATAATGTGGTAGTACAACCCGGAGAAATTGTTGTGAAAAGGCACCTTTTCTTACTTGATCTTTTCTCCTTGCGTGCCTGCTGCGGGCAACATGACCTGCTTCCTGACCAAGTCGAATCCATCTACACTTTGGCTGGAGCTCAGAGAATTCGCCATCAAAGGCGCCCGGTACCTCTGATGGTAGCCCAGTACGTAGCTCAAAGGTGCTGATGAGAATAACACCTCCGCGCTCCCGTATCGCATCATTCTGGTCACGTCTCTTTTCCCTGGCCACAATGAATCAGAATCCCTTCACCTCTGCCCACCTCTTGACCTCAGGCGCTCTCCATCCTCGAATCACAACGTGCTTCGTCGTATGATTAATCATGACATTCGCCTTCTTCCTGCCCCTCTGGTCCGTGAAATGCGGCTCGAGGCCCAGCGCCTCGCCCACCGAGGTCGCCAACTCCGTCAAATTGCCCTGGATCTTCTGGATCGTGGTGATGCGTTTGGTCCCGCCGCCCTTGGTGGACTCGTAGACGGGTAGATTCTTGCTCGCTGTGCGCAGGATATTGTAAGGGAGGGAGGACAGTGTCGGCACAATGTCTTTGTCTACGGGAATGTTGTAGCGGGTTTCAAAGCTGGAGCGAGATTCTTGTATGTTGGAAGTTGGGGAGGAAGGTGGCCGTGTGGAAACTGGTGCTGTGCTTGCAGGAGCAGCTGTGTCGGGATACATTTTCGCGGCTCGCTCGAGGCTTGCTTGTCCTAAAAGATAGAAAATTTAATGCCCAAGTCAGTTCGTTGGTTTCCCTAGCAGTATGTCTTTTGTGCCTTAGGGGCGGTGGTGACACATACGCTCTGCCCGGCGGGCTGCTTTCTGTCTCCTATGAAGCTTGTCCAAAGCTGTGATTTTGGCATATTTCTCCCGCGGCATCCAATTTGACTGCCATCGGACCTGACACAGAGGTTGCTGTGGTCGTAGGAAAGCGCGTAGTAACAGAGTCGAGGGAGCCTTCGTCGCCATTGCTGATTACAGGTATGAATAAAGACACAAGCGCCGCCGGTCTGCAATGTCTGAAGGAGGTGGTGGCTGTGCGCATGCGCTTGCGCTTGGACAACATTGAGCGACAAAAGATGCTGTTGAGCGAGGAATCCAGAGCTGCAAGGCTGAGACTCTTGGCGCTCCTCATAAGGCTGCGCTAAACTGTATTTATATTAGCGCTACCACGCACCGGGACATTCTCACAGAATGCCCGGCCCTCACAAAAATGCCTCGAATACCTCCAGCACCACCTCCTTCGCCAGTGCTTTGTCCTGGTCATTGCCTTTGCCCCGCTGACGAACTTACCTCCCTAGAGAGGCAATTCAAGATAGAAGAGACCGAACAACCTATCGTCGTGCAGGAAGGCCTTGAAATCAAGAAAGAACCCAATCCTGACGCTGTCGAGACAATGTCGGAAAGCGATGAGTACTCTTTTCTCGCTCAACTGATCCAGCGCATGGACAGGCACCTCATATTTCCTCTCCTCGAACATCAACTTGGTGCCGAAGATATCTCCCAAGAGCGCTACGATGACCTCAAACTCGCCATCTTCAACCTACTCAAAAACACAAACATGATTGACTACGTGGGCAATCTGTACAAGGAAATTAACAAGACCGAGGCCACGCCTTCAGAATACGCAAAGAAGAGAGAGGAGGTCTTGAATCAACTGGCAAAGTTTGAGGAAGAGAGTGCGCACCTGACGAACCTGCTGAACGATGAGTCGGTTACGTCTCAACTGCGAAGTGACAAGGTCGCCAATTTGAAATTTCTAGAAGAGTCCCATGGTGTGACGCAACAGATGGTCGACAACCTCTACGACTTTGGCCGATTCAGATACGAGTGTGGTCTCTATCCTGAAGCCGCTGATTTACTTTATCGATTCCGAGTTCTCTCGACGGACAACGACAAAGTCGTCAAGGCGACGTGGGGCAAATTGGTATGCGAAATCCTCGGCGAGGAATGGGAAAATGCGCTTGAAGAAGTCGAAAAGGTTAAGGACCATATCGAGACGCGGCTGTTCAACAACCCTCGAGCCCAACTCACAGCCCGAGAGTCATTAGTTCACTACGCGCTTTTCCCATTCTTCAACTACGAACCCGCTCGAGAAAAGCTGACCGAGATGTTCTTCTCGGCACCATACATCTCCTCCATTCAGACTGCCTGCCCTTGGATCCTACGCTATCTTGCCGCAGCCGTCATCACCAATCGATCCCGTATAGGTAACTCACACAACTACCAGAAGCAATTGAAAGACCTGGTCCGGGTGGTAAAGCAGGAAGTTTACGAATACCAAGATCCCGTCACCGAGTTCGTCAAGGCCCTCTATGTCGACTTCGACTTTGAAGGCGCACAGAAGAAACTGTCCGAGGCCGAGGTCATCCTGAGAGGCGACTTCTTCCTCTCCAGCTCGACGGATGCCTTCATGGAGTCGGCGCGTCACCTCATCTCAGAAAGCTACTGCAAGATCCACCAGAGAATTGACATCAAGTAAGTCCCGCAGCTACATTTCTTCTGAAGCTCTCCTTTCCACACCACGCTCTTTCTTTCTCCAACTAACAATTTCGTTCCTCCGCAGTGACTTGTCCACCCGCCTAGGTCTCTCTTCCACCGAAGGCGAGAAATGGATTGTGAACCTCATCCGAGACACCAGAGTTGACGCCAAGATTGACTATCAGGCCGGCACGGTGGTGATGAACCACCCGCCACAGAGCGTGTATCAGCAAGTTATTGAGAAGACCAAGGGCGCGTTCTTTAGGACGCAGGTCTTGAGTGCAGCAGTAGCGAAGTGAGAGGTGTGAGCTTCGAAGGGACAAGCGTTTGAGAATGAGAAAAGCACCCTCGTGGAACAGCGCATTTCATTCGAGCGTGCTCGGAGCAACTCTTGGGGATGTGATCCTCTCGGCTCAGTCTCGGCCATCTCAAGGGACTAGCAAGCTATCGACGATGATTCTGCGAATGAGAGGAAGACAGAAGATGGCTCTGTACCCTCAAGAAGTCGATCGATGACCACTGTACTGAGTATTCGAACATCACGGCCCGGGCACCACGGCGTGACGATGACCAGAGGACGAGATGCCTACGTGATGATACCCACGAGCATGACTATGATGTCAATGGAAACAGAGGGCTCACCAAGATAGTTGAGCTCAGGAGCAACAAAAAAGCATGAATCGGCAGAGATAGAAATTCAATGCAACCAGAAAAAAAGCCTCCTTCGCTCGAGGAGTGGAAAATCCATTTGATTCACCATCTCGTTCACTTCTTCCCGTTCCCATTCCCGTTCCCATTCCCACTCTTCTCTTTCAATTTCATCTCCTCGACCGCCACGAGGCCCTTGATCTCCTCCTCGGACATCCACTCCCGCACACTGTCCATGAGATCCTCCAACGTCTCGCCGCCTCCCAAGATGCCGTCGAGATCACTCGAGTCCATACCGGAGCGATGATCCGTGACTCGGCGCTGGGTATAGTTGTACGTGCGGATCTTATCTTCTCTGCCCGTGCGCGCCACGCCGCCCATAGCGGAGCGGCGGATGCGCACAATCTCCTCCTCGCGGGCCTCGCGGCGCATGGCGGCGATCTTGGCCCGCAGCAGGTTCCACGCCCGCTCGCGGTTCTTGTGCTGGCTGCGCTCTTCCTGCACAGCGACGACGGTGTTGGTTGGGATATGTGTGAGGCGGATGGCAGACTCGGTCTTATTGACGTGCTGCCCGCCAGCGCCGCTGGCGCGCATGCTCTGCGACTTCACGTCCGCGGGCGAGATGTAGTAGTCCGACTCGGGATTCTCGTAGTCGAGGCCCTCGGCGTCGCTGGCACCGGAGTCTGGGAGTTGCGGGAGGACCATAATCGACACGGCGCTGGTGTGCGTGCGGCCTTTCTTTTCCGTCGCCGGCACGCGTTGCACCCTGTGGACGCCTGCTTCGGTGCGCAGTGTGTCGTACGATCCAGGGTGGTGGATCTCCAGTAACGCGTCCGTGAGGCCGGTCTCGTGCGTGCTGTCGTCGGCGGTGTAGCTCGCCAGCGTCGTGGGCCAGCGTTTCCGCGCGCAAAAATCGGTGTACATGTTCAGGAGGGACTGGGCGAAGAGCGAGGCTTCGCTGCCACCGGCACCTGGGTGGATTTCAATGATGCAGGGCATCGAGGCAAATGGGTGGGCGGGGATCAAGCTGCTCTTGAGCCGGGAGTTGAGAATAGGAAGCTGTTCGTTAGTCGACTCGATGTCTTCCCGGGCGAGCGTACGAAGCTCAGCGTCCGAGGACGGGTCTTCGAGCATGTTTCGTAGCTCTTCGAGAGACTGTTTTTCCTCCCACGAAACAGAGGGACATGTCAGTCGGATGTGGACTTTAGTATAACAATAAGAGGTGTAAGACGAACATTTTGCGCATCTTCCCATTCCTTCAATGCCATCGCAACAGGACCCAATTCTCCGATTTTCTTTGCAACGGCGACATCGTAATTCTCGGCATTGTCGGCCGACAGCTGCTGGTGTTCAGCTGCAATGGCTCGCGCACGTTCGAGGAGTATAGGTGAGAGTTCTGTAGCTTCTGTGGGAGATGTACTTGCTGGACGGAGCGAAATAATGAGCTTTGATCGAGAGTCGTGTCACAAGAGGTATACATACATGAACTTTGGAAGCGGTTCCAGACTGGGGCTGTCTTAGCTGCCGTGGGCAGCGTATTTCCAAGGCATCTTGAGCATAGCCTCCAATGGCGGCTAATACTCAACATGCCTTGGAGGAGGTGATGTGTGCGAGTTGCATGCAAGGTTGGATTGAGGCTCCTGGACGTGCATTGAGTGACCGAAAAAAGTAAATGCGGGTGTTGCCAATGAAACTCAGCTGGGCAAGTTTGACGAGAATAAGCATCTTGATTCAAGTTGGATCAGAATTTCTCACTCCTCAACTTCTTTCTTTTGTCCTCCTTTCATCTTCCCCATCTATTCACCCCCTCTGGCCCTTTAGACCTCCGTCGACTCGACAGTGTGCTGCTACCATGAAGATGGGTCATGTGCAGCCCTCCGCACGACTCAAGACTCTGACCCCAGGTTGCTTGTCTGAATCAAGCAGTTGAACTCCAACCAGAATTTGGTGCAAAAGGCGGAGAAGATCTGCTCGTACACTAACTATGCACGTATGTAAGTTTGATCTATCCTAGAACCGTCCCGTGCCTTGTACAAGCACCTACTTCGGCACTTGACAGAATGGCTTGCATAGTCGTTGTTCACAAAGTTGCATCGATGAACTCAATATCCATGTGGGGTTCAGTGGCGGTGGGTTTGTATTTATGAGGGTGAGTGACAGTGTTGGGAATGCTGCAATATCCAGTTTCTTCAAACTCCATTTTCTTTCAGACGAGTGGTTGGCTTTGAACGGCACAATGATCTCAGTCTTGCCGTTCCTGACTCTCGTCCTCCCCCTTGCATCATGCCAATACAACAACTGGGCTCAGTCACGCACTGCCGCCGAATCCTTGATCTCAAATTTGACCTTGGCCGAGATCATAAACATCACATTCGCTTATCCTGTACAAGGCGTGTTCACAAAGCTTAGCTCTCTTGATGGGCCCAATGGAGTCAATACACCTGTGAGTTATATCGATCCCTTCAAATCCTGTGTTAGAATAGCCAGACCATTCTAAGACATCTGGTCATTCCGATTAGATGGGTGTGAGTGGTTTTGTGAGTGCGCAAACACTAGCCATGTCGTTTGATCGAGATTTGGTTGGCCTTCAGTATAGTGCCATGGCCGGAGAGTTCAAGGCCAAAGGTTATGGAGGAGCCCTAGGACCCGTGACAGGACCACTGGGTAGGAGTGTTTTGGATGGAAGACTTTTCGAAGGATTTGGCAGCGATCCATATCTCAACGGTAAGATGTTTGCGAGTGCAATAACGGCACTGCAAAAGAATGGTGTTGTTGCCACTGGAAAGCATTTTCTGGGTATGCCACTGGTCTTGTGTCACTCCTACATTGCATTCTAATTTTTGAATGTCAGGAAATGAACAAGAAACCAACCGAACTGATGTCACTGCCAATGCCGTGCCGAGTGACCGAACTTCGAGCAATATCGATGATCGGACTGCACACGAACTCTACCTGTGGCCTTGGATCGATGGGGTTGCCGCGGGCATGGGCTCTGCCATGTGTGTCATGAATCGGGTCAACAATACTTTAGGTACTGGGACTATCTCATGCATGACGCGAAATATTACTAAACTCAGATGCACAGGTTGTCAAAACAGTGCCCTCCTCAATCTCCTAAAGAAAGAATTGGCGTTCCCAGGGACAATTTCGCCTGATGCAACAGCCGTGGTTGACCTGTTCGCTGCGATCAAAGCTGGTGTTGACCTGATCTCTTTCGTCGACAGCGGTACGACAGATGTACTACGAGCCGTCAGAAATGGTACTTTGTCAGAATCCCGTCTTCGCGACAGTGCTCTTCGAATTGTGTCTACGCAAATGAATATCAATGAAAAGGTATCAACATATGCAAATCCGCTACTGACAGAGAGTAAATCGGTGCGGCAACCTTCAACCAAGGACACCATCCGTCGAGTCGGAGCACAATCGATTTGCTTGTTGAAGAATGTCAAAAATGCTCTTCCTCTCAAGAATCCACAGCATATCGGTGTCTTCGGTGCAGATGCTGCAAACCTTGGAGCCGGTCCGTCGTGGCCTGTCGATGTCTTCGCAGACCTGGGAGACACGTGGCCTTCTCACCTCATTTCCGGTGGAGGATCTGGAAGGACACAAAGTCCCTACGTCGTTTCGCCTCTTGACGCCTTGACACAAAGGTCTGCCAATGCCACTTTCGATATCAATTATATCGTCGCGAATAACTGGACACTTTACAACGCTGGGACGTTCCCTTTCACGGACCCCCAGCCATCAATCTCTCAATGGGCTGAAGTCTCGGACGTCTGTTTGGTGTTTATCAATGCTTATTCCAAGGAAGGAGCCGATCGTCATTCACTGTCGGATCTTACTCAAGACACCCTGGTAAAGAACGTGGCCAAGTTTTGCAACAATACCATTGTTGTTATGAACACTGTCGGGGCAAGGGTCGTCGAGGCATGGATCGAGAATCCAAACGTTACGGTAGGTGTTAAAAAGCTCATTGTTCTCCCTCCCACATCGTCTAATCTGACCCTTCTCTCTCCAGGCTGTCGTTAATGCAGGACTCCTCGGTGAACAATCCGGCAATTCCATCGTCGATGTCCTCTTCGGCGACGTCAATCCATCCGGTCGTCTCCCCTACACCGTCGCAAAGAAGCAAACGGACTACAACGGTGCCATCTGCCCCTGCTGCGAATGCAACTACACCGAAGGGCTCTTCATCGACCACCGCCATTTCGACCAAGCCCGCATCACTCCACGATTTGAATTTGGCTTCGGTCTCAGCTACACCACCTTCGACTACACCAAGGCGTCCGCCTCACTCACTAACGAAGCATCATCAACCAATCTTTCCGCCTCCTGTGCCTCCGGCGCCATCGTCCCCGGCGGACCAAGCGACCTCTTCGACACCATCGCCACCGCACAAGTCACCGTGACCAACACAGGCTCGGTGCCCGGCGACGAGGTCGTGCAGCTCTACCTTGCATACCCGTCAGGATCCGGCGAACCACTGCATCAACTGCGCGGGTTCACGAAACTCAAAAACATCGCACCGGGATCGAGCAGCAATGCGAACTTCACGCTTCAGAGACGGGATCTGAGTATTTGGGACGTTAGAAAACAGTGTTGGTCCTTGGTGCCAGGGAACTACCAGGTTTTGTTTGGCAAGAGCAGTCGCGTTTTCGAGGGCAATGTCACGTTGAAGATCTCTGCTTGACGGATTGATATTCAGAAGGAGATGGCGGTGCTGGCAGGTAGGCAAATGTTAGCTGCTTAAGTGGTTCTACGACTTCTGACCTAGATAGCAGACTTAGCCAAACTTGCAGAAAATCATGAGCTGAAGATTGTTGTCTGTTTTGTTTTATAGTCATTTTGCCTCATCCTACCTCGAGGCCCTCTATACAAAGAACCCAACGACTCACGAATTTATATCCCAATTACTACTCAGTTCCGATGCGCACCACAAACTTCTTCCCCCTC